>OX402562.1:0-12500 GCA_948098915.1 Lampropteryx suffumata
TAACCTAACCTAACCTAACCTAACCTAACCTAACCTAACCTAACCTAACCTAACCTAACCTAACCTAACCTAACCTAACCTAACCTAACCTAACCTAACCTAACCTAACCTAACCTAACCTAACCTAACCTAACCTAACCTAACCTAACCTAACCTAACCTAACCTAACCTAACCTAACCTAACCTAACCTAACCTAACCTAACCTAACTCTAACCTAACCTAACCTAACCTAACCTAACCTAACCTAACCTAACCTAACCTAACCTAACCTAACCTAACCTAACCTAACCTAACCTAACCTAACCTAACCTAACCTAACCTAACCTAACCTAACCTAACCTAACCTAACCTAACCTAACCTAACCTAACCTAACCTAACCTAACCTAACCTAACCTAACCTAACCTAACCTAACCTAACCTAACCTAACCTAACCTAACCTAACCTAACCTAACCTAACCTAACCTAACCTAACCTAACCTAACCTAACCTAACCTAACCTAACCTAACCTAACCTAACCTAACCTAACCTAACCTAACCTAACCTAACCTAACCTAACCTAACCTAACCTAACCTAACCTAACCTAACCTAACCTAACCTAACCTAACCTAACCTAACCTAACCTAACCTAACCTAACCTAACCTAACCTAACCTAACCTAACCTAACCTAACCTAACCTAACCTAACCTAACCTAACCTAACCTAACCTAACCTAACCTAACCTAACCTAACCTAACCTAACCTAACCTAACCTAACCTAACCTAACCTAACCTAACCTAACCTAACCTAACCTAACCTAACCTAACCTAACCTAACCTAACCTAACCTAACCTAACCTAACCTAACCTAACCTAACCTAACCTAACCTAACCTAACCTAACCTAACCTAACCTAACCTAACCTAACCTAACCTAACCTAACCTAACCTAACCTAACCTAACCTAACCTAACCTAACCTAACCTAACCTAACCTAACCTAACCTAACCTAACCTAACCTAACCTAACCTAACCTAACCTAACCTAACCTAACCTAACCTAACCTAACCTAACCTAACCTAACCTAACCTAACCTAACCTAACCTAACCTAACCTAACCTAACCTAACCTAACCTAACCTAACCTAACCTAACCTAACCTAACCTAACCTAACCTAACCTAACCTAACCTAACCTAACCTAACCTAACCTAACCTAACCTAACCTAACCTAACCTAACCTAACCTAACCTAACCTAACCTAACCTAACCTAACCTAACCTAACCTAACCTAACCTAACCTAACCTAACCTAACCTAACCTAACCTAACCTAACCTAACCTAACCTAACCTAACCTAACCTAACCTAACCTAACCTAACCTAACCTAACCTAACCTAACCTAACCTAACCTAACCTAACCTAACCTAACCTAACCTAACCTAACCTAACCTAACCTAACCTAACCTAACCTAACCTAACCTAACCTAACCTAACCTAACCTAACCTAACCTAACCTAACCTAACCTAACCTAACCTAACCTAACCTAACCTAACCTAACCTAACCTAACCTAACCTAACCTAACCTAACCTAACCTAACCTAACCTAACCTAACCTAACCTAACCTAACCTAACCTAACCTAACCTAACCTAACCTAACCTAACCTAACCTAACCTAACCTAACCTAACCTAACCTAACCTAACCTAACCTAACCTAACCTAACCTAACCTAACCTAACCTAACCTAACCTAACCTAACCTAACCTAACCTAACCTAACCTAACCTAACCTAACCTAACCTAACCTAACCTAACCTAACCTAACCTAACCTAACCTAACCTAACCTAACCTAACCTAACCTAACCTAACCTAACCTAACCTAACCTAACCTAACCTAACCTAACCTAACCTAACCTAACCTAACCTAACCTAACCTAACCTAACCTAACCTAACCTAACCTAACCTAACCTAACCTAACCTAACCTAACCTAACCTAACCTAACCTAACCTAACCTAACCTAACCTAACCTAACCTAACCTAACCTAACCTAACCTAACCTAACCTAACCTAACCTAACCTAACCTAACCTAACCTAACCTAACCTAACCTAACCTAACCTAACCTAACCTAACCTAACCTAACCTAACCTAACCTAACCTAACCTAACCTAACCTAACCTAACCTAACCTAACCTAACCTAACCTAACCTAACCTAACCTAACCTAACCTAACCTAACCTAACCTAACCTAACCTAACCTAACCTAACCTAACCTAACCTAACCTAACCTAACCTAACCTAACCTAACCTAACCTAACCTAACCTAACCTAACCTAACCTAACCTAACCTAACCTAACCTAACCTAACCTAACCTAACCTAACCTAACCTAACCTAACCTAACCTAACCTAACCTAACCTAACCTAACCTAACCTAACCTAACCTAACCTAACCTAACCTAACCTAACCTAACCTAACCTAACCTAACCTAACCTAACCTAACCTAACCTAACCTAACCTAACCTAACCTAACCTAACCTAACCTAACCTAACCTAACCTAACCTAACCTAACCTAACCTAACCTAACCTAACCTAACCTAACCTAACCTAACCTAACCTAACCTAACCTAACCTAACCTAACCTAACCTAACCTAACCTAACCTAACCTAACCTAACCTAACCTAACCTAACCTAACCTAACCTAACCTAACCTAACCTAACCTAACCTAACCTAACCTAACCTAACCTAACCTAACCTAACCTAACCTAACCTAACCTAACCTAACCTAACCTAACCTAACCTAACCTAACCTAACCTAACCTAACCTAACCTAACCTAACCTAACCTAACCTAACCTAACCTAACCTAACCTAACCTAACCTAACCTAACCTAACCTAACCTAACCTAACCTAACCTAACCTAACCTAACCTAACCTAACCTAACCTAACCTAACCTAACCTAACCTAACCTAACCTAACCTAACCTAACCTAACCTAACCTAACCTAACCTAACCTAACCTAACCTAACCTAACCTAACCTAACCTAACCTAACCTAACCTAACCTAACCTAACCTAACCTAACCTAACCTAACCTAACCTAACCTAACCTAACCTAACCTAACCTAACCTAACCTAACCTAACCTAACCTAACCTAACCTAACCTAACCTAACCTAACCTAACCTAACCTAACCTAACCTAACCTAACCTAACCTAACCTAACCTAACCTAACCTAACCTAACCTAACCTAACCTAACCTAACCTAACCTAACCTAACCTAACCTAACCTAACCTAACCTAACCTAACCTAACCTAACCTAACCTAACCTAACCTAACCTAACCTAACCTAACCTAACCTAACCTAACCTAACCTAACCTAACCTAACCTAACCTAACCTAACCTAACCTAACCTAACCTAACCTAACCTAACCTAACCTAACCTAACCTAACCTAACCTAACCTAACCTAACCTAACCTAACCTAACCTAACCTAACCTAACCTAACCTAACCTAACCTAACCTAACCTAACCTAACCTAACCTAACCTAACCTAACCTAACCTAACCTAACCTAACCTAACCTAACCTAACCTAACCTAACCTAACCTAACCTAACCTAACCTAACCTAACCTAACCTAACCTAACCTAACCTAACCTAACCTAACCTAACCTAACCTAACCTAACCTAACCTAACCTAACCTAACCTAACCTAACCTAACCTAACCTAACCTAACCTAACCTAACCTAACCTAACCTAACCTAACCTAACCTAACCTAACCTAACCTAACCTAACCTAACCTAACCTAACCTAACCTAACCTAACCTAACCTAACCTAACCTAACCTAACCTAACCTAACCTAACCTAACCTAACCTAACCTAACCTAACCTAACCTAACCTAACCTAACCTAACCTAACCTAACCTAACCTAACCTAACCTAACCTAACCTAACCTAACCTAACCTAACCTAACCTAACCTAACCTAACCTAACCTAACCTAACCTAACCTAACCTAACCTAACCTAACCTAACCTAACCTAACCTAACCTAACCTAACCTAACCTAACCTAACCTAACCTAACCTAACCTAACCTAACCTAACCTAACCTAACCTAACCTAACCTAACCTAACCTAACCTAACCTAACCTAACCTAACCTAACCTAACCTAACCTAACCTAACCTAACCTAACCTAACCTAACCTAACCTAACCTAACCTAACCTAACCTAACCTAACCTAACCTAACCTAACCTAACCTAACCTAACCTAACCTAACCTAACCTAACCTAACCTAACCTAACCTAACCTAACCTAACCTAACCTAACCTAACCTAACCTAACCTAACCTAACCTAACCTAACCTAACCTAACCTAACCTAACCTAACCTAACCTAACCTAACCTAACCTAACCTAACCTAACCTAACCTAACCTAACCTAACCTAACCTAACCTAACCTAACCTAACCTAACCTAACCTAACCTAACCTAACCTAACCTAACCTAACCTAACCTAACCTAACCTAACCTAACCTAACCTAACCTAACCTAACCTAACCTAACCTAACCTAACCTAACCTAACCTAACCTAACCTAACCTAACCTAACCTAACCTAACCTAACCTAACCTAACCTAACCTAACCTAACCTAACCTAACCTAACCTAACCTAACCTAACCTAACCTAACCTAACCTAACCTAACCTAACCTAACCTAACCTAACCTAACCTAACCTAACCTAACCTAACCTAACCTAACCTAACCTAACCTAACCTAACCTAACCTAACCTAACCTAACCTAACCTAACCTAACCTAACCTAACCTAACCTAACCTAACCTAACCTAACCTAACCTAACCTAACCTAACCTAACCTAACCTAACCTAACCTAACCTAACCTAACCTAACCTAACCTAACCTAACCTAACCTAACCTAACCTAACCTAACCTAACCTAACCTAACCTAACCTAACCTAACCTAACCTAACCTAACCTAACCTAACCTAACCTAACCTAACCTAACCTAACCTAACCTAACCTAACCTAACCTAACCTAACCTAACCTAACCTAACCTAACCTAACCTAACCTAACCTAACCTAACCTAACCTAACCTAACCTAACCTAACCTAACCTAACCTAACCTAACCTAACCTAACCTAACCTAACCTAACCTAACCTAACCTAACCTAACCTAACCTAACCTAACCTAACCTAACCTAACCTAACCTAACCTAACCTAACCTAACCTAACCTAACCTAACCTAACCTAACCTAACCTAACCTAACCTAACCTAACCTAACCTAACCTAACCTAACCTAACCTAACCTAACCTAACCTAACCTAACCTAACCTAACCTAACCTAACCTAACCTAACCTAACCTAACCTAACCTAACCTAACCTAACCTAACCTAACCTAACCTAACCTAACCTAACCTAACCTAACCTAACCTAACCTAACCTAACCTAACCTAACCTAACCTAACCTAACCTAACCTAACCTAACCTAACCTAACCTAACCTAACCTAACCTAACCTAACCTAACCTAACCTAACCTAACCTAACCTAACCTAACCTAACCTAACCTAACCTAACCTAACCTAACCTAACCTAACCTAACCTAACCTAACCTAACCTAACCTAACCTAACCTAACCTAACCTAACCTAACCTAACCTAACCTAACCTAACCTAACCTAACCTAACCTAACCTAACCTAACCTAACCTAACCTAACCTAACCTAACCTAACCTAACCTAACCTAACCTAACCTAACCTAACCTAACCTAACCTAACCTAACCTAACCTAACCTAACCTAACCTAACCTAACCTAACCTAACCTAACCTAACCTAACCTAACCTAACCTAACCTAACCTAACCTAACCTAACCTAACCTAACCTAACCTAACCTAACCTAACCTAACCTAACCTAACCTAACCTAACCTAACCTAACCTAACCTAACCTAACCTAACCTAACCTAACCTAACCTAACCTAACCTAACCTAACCTAACCTAACCTAACCTAACCTAACCTAACCTAACCTAACCTAACCTAACCTAACCTAACCTAACCTAACCTAACCTAACCTAACCTAACCTAACCTAACCTAACCTAACCTAACCTAACCTAACCTAACCTAACCTAACCTAACCTAACCTAACCTAACCTAACCTAACCTAACCTAACCTAACCTAACCTAACCTAACCTAACCTAACCTAACCTAACCTAACCTAACCTAACCTAACCTAACCTAACCTAACCTAACCTAACCTAACCTAACCTAACCTAACCTAACCTAACCTAACCTAACCTAACCTAACCTAACCTAACCTAACCTAACCTAACCTAACCTAACCTAACCTAACCTAACCTAACCTAACCTAACCTAACCTAACCTAACCTAACCTAACCTAACCTAACCTAACCTAACCTAACCTAACCTAACCTAACCTAACCTAACCTAACCTAACCTAACCTAACCTAACCTAACCTAACCTAACCTAACCTAACCTAACCTAACCTAACCTAACCTAACCTAACCTAACCTAACCTAACCTAACCTAACCTAACCTAACCTAACCTAACCTAACCTAACCTAACCTAACCTAACCTAACCTAACCTAACCTAACCTAACCTAACCTAACCTAACCTAACCTAACCTAACCTAACCTAACCTAACCTAACCTAACCTAACCTAACCTAACCTAACCTAACCTAACCTAACCTAACCTAACCTAACCTAACCTAACCTAACCTAACCTAACCTAACCTAACCTAACCTAACCTAACCTAACCTAACCTAACCTAACCTAACCTAACCTAACCTAACCTAACCTAACCTAACCTAACCTAACCTAACCTAACCTAACCTAACCTAACCTAACCTAACCTAACCTAACCTAACCTAACCTAACCTAACCTAACCTAACCTAACCTAACCTAACCTAACCTAACCTAACCTAACCTAACCTAACCTAACCTAACCTAACCTAACCTAACCTAACCTAACCTAACCTAACCTAACCTAACCTAACCTAACCTAACCTAACCTAACCTAACCTAACCTAACCTAACCTAACCTAACCTAACCTAACCTAACCTAACCTAACCTAACCTAACCTAACCTAACCTAACCTAACCTAACCTAACCTAACCTAACCTAACCTAACCTAACCTAACCTAACCTAACCTAACCTAACCTAACCTAACCTAACCTAACCTAACCTAACCTAACCTAACCTAACCTAACCTAACCTAACCTAACCTAACCTAACCTAACCTAACCTAACCTAACCTAACCTAACCTAACCTAACCTAACCTAACCTAACCTAACCTAACCTAACCTAACCTAACCTAACCTAACCTAACCTAACCTAACCTAACCTAACCTAACCTAACCTAACCTAACCTAACCTAACCTAACCTAACCTAACCTAACCTAACCTAACCTAACCTAACCTAACCTAACCTAACCTAACCTAACCTAACCTAACCTAACCTAACCTAACCTAACCTAACCTAACCTAACCTAACCTAACCTAACCTAACCTAACCTAACCTAACCTAACCTAACCTAACCTAACCTAACCTAACCTAACCTAACCTAACCTAACCTAACCTAACCTAACCTAACCTAACCTAACCTAACCTAACCTAACCTAACCTAACCTAACCTAACCTAACCTAACCTAACCTAACCTAACCTAACCTAACCTAACCTAACCTAACCTAACCTAACCTAACCTAACCTAACCTAACCTAACCTAACCTAACCTAACCTAACCTAACCTAACCTAACCTAACCTAACCTAACCTAACCTAACCTAACCTAACCTAACCTAACCTAACCTAACCTAACCTAACCTAACCTAACCTAACCTAACCTAACCTAACCTAACCTAACCTAACCTAACCTAACCTAACCTAACCTAACCTAACCTAACCTAACCTAACCTAACCTAACCTAACCTAACCTAACCTAACCTAACCTAACCTAACCTAACCTAACCTAACCTAACCTAACCTAACCTAACCTAACCTAACCTAACCTAACCTAACCTAACCTAACCTAACCTAACCTAACCTAACCTAACCTAACCTAACCTAACCTAACCTAACCTAACCTAACCTAACCTAACCTAACCTAACCTAACCTAACCTAACCTAACCTAACCTAACCTAACCTAACCTAACCTAACCTAACCTAACCTAACCTAACCTAACCTAACCTAACCTAACCTAACCTAACCTAACCTAACCTAACCTAACCTAAC
This sequence comes from Lampropteryx suffumata, assembly GCA_948098915.1. NCBI lineage: Eukaryota > Metazoa > Arthropoda > Insecta > Lepidoptera > Geometridae > Lampropteryx > Lampropteryx suffumata. The sequence continues at coordinate 8,276 of OX402562.1, forward strand.
CTAACCTAACCTAACCTAACCTAACCTAACCTAACCTAACCTAACCTAACCTAACCTAACCTAACCTAACCTAACCTAACCTAACCTAACCTAACCTAACCTAACCTAACCTAACCTAACCTAACCTAACCTAACCTAACCTAACCTAACCTAACCTAACCTAACCTAACCTAACCTAACCTAACCTAACCTAACCTAACCTAACCTAACCTAACCTAACCTAACCTAACCTAACCTAACCTAACCTAACCTAACCTAACCTAACCTAACCTGGCAACGACTCGTCGAAGCAGAATCGATAATGATCGATCTCCAACGCATAAGAGTGGCGGACCAATCGCCACTAGTGCAGTGTTCACTATGCCTCGGATACGGGCATGGGAGACGATTCTGCAAACAAACGACTGAGAAGTGTAGCCATTGTGGGGGAGCCCACATGAAAGCAGAATGCGCGGATTACCTTGCCGGTATGCCCCCTGCGTGCTGCAATTGCGTACAGGCAAAACAAGATCGAGTCGACCACAATGCATTTAGTAGCGACTGCGTGATTCGGAACAAATGGGAAACTATAGCTCGAGCCACGGTAGCTTACCACTGCTAAAGTGGTCCCAGGCACCCAACCTTCCTCAGATAACGCAAATCGCTACCTCATAGCGCAAGCAAACTTGCAACGCAAAGAATTAGCAACACAAGAAATAATGATTGAGGCGAGCAAGAAAAAGATAGCATTTGCACTACTACAAGAGCCGTATGTCGGGGCAATAGGCCGAATGAAGGACTACCGAGGAGCCAGAATCTTCCAGTGCACTGACCAAGGAAGCGATACCATAAAAGCCGCAATCGCAGTCTTCGACAGTGACATGGATGTAACCCAGTTCCCAGACCTCACCACGACTAATATCGTAGTGGTGAAAATAAAAACGAGTGCCTGGGAGATTGTGGTGGTATCTTTCTATTTCGAGCCAGAACACAAGACTATAGACACATACCTGGAACATCTGAGGAAGGTTAAACATCAAGTAAAACCAAGGCACTTGATAATTGGGGGAGACGCCAACTCCAAGAACATCTGGTGGGGCAGCCAAAAAATTGACCAGAAGGGTAAAGATCTAGCGGGAACCTTGGAAGAAATGGGCTTGCAGGTACTCAACGAAGGAGACGTGCCAACCTACAATACGATAAGGGGCGGAAAGACATATACCAGTTACGTGGATGTCACGGCGTGCACGATGGAGATGCTAAACCTGGTGGAAGACTGGAAAGTGAACGAAGGCTGGATAAGCTCGGACCACAATGGCATAACATTTAAAATCAGACTTAAAAAAGCTAAAGGAGTAGATATAAACAGAACCACAAGATTGTTTCATACTAAAAAAGCAAATTGGAACCAGTTTAATGACAAACTTGGCCAATTACTGGATGAAAACAATATTAGCGAAAATTACATTAAGAACATTAAAGACAAAACGGAACTAGAACAACTAACAGAGACATACATACATACAATAGTAAAAGCATCCAAAAATAGCATCCCTAAAATTAAAAACAAAAATAAACTTACCCTGCCATGGTGGTCCGAAGAACTCGCAAAGCTGAAGAAGGAGGTCACCACCAGGAAGCGTCGAATCCGATGCGCAGCGCCGATCCGGAAAAACAAAGTCATCGATGAGTACCTGAAAGCAAAAGAAATATATGAGAACGAAACCAAGAAGGCACAGACAGAAAGTTGGAAGGAGTTCTGTGGGAAACAGACCAAGGAGGGACTTTGGGAAGGAATCTACAGAGTGATAGGAAAAACCACAAAACGACAGGAGGACATCCCATTAATGCGGGACGGGAAGGTGATGTGTGCTGAAGAGTCGGCAAAACTACTAGCGGACACATTTTACCCGGAGGACCTGGAAAGCAAAGACAACGCAGACCACCGACAAACCAGGGAAACCGCTGACCATGTAAACGAATGGGTGCATGATGAATACCATGACCCTCCGTTTACAATGGAAGAGCTGAGGGCGTCGGTGGACAGCTTCAATCCAAAGAAGGCCCCAGGTATAGATGGCCTGACCGCCGACATATGCAAAAAAGCCATAGCATACGACCCGCAGTCATACCTCGCTTTAGCCAACAAATGCTTAGAACTACAATACTTCCCAAACATCTGGAAGGAAGCGACGGTGATAGTTTTGAGAAAACCCGGCAAAGATGATTATACCAACGCCAAATCATATAGACCTATAGGCCTATTGCCTGTCATGGGAAAGATCCTAGAAAAAATGTTAGTCTGTCGTATAAAGTGGCACCTGATCCCACGGATGAGTACTCGCCAATATGGCTTCATGCCCCAGAAAAGCACCGAGGACTCTCTCTATGACCTGATACAGCACATCAATCTAAAACTAGACCAGAAAAAACTAATAGTCGTTATATCATTGGACATAGAGGGAGCCTTCGATAACGCATGGTGGCCAGCTATTAGAGCCAGATTGGCTGAGGAAAAATGTCCAGTCAACATTCGAAGGGTTATGGACAGCTATCTTCAGACGCGGAAGGTCAGGGTCAGATACTCAGGACAGGAACACAAGAAATCCACCAGTAAGGGATGTGTTCAGGGCTCAATCGGTGGTCCTATACTGTGGAACCTTCTGTTGGACCCACTTCTTAAAAGATTGGAGGAACAAGGAGACTATTGTCAAGCATTCGCGGACGACGTGGTGCTTGTTTTTGACGGCAACACGTCTTTAGAGGTGCAGAGACAAGCCAATGCCGCCCTCACCTATGTTCAGCAGTGGGGTGTTAAAAATAAACTCAAATTTGCGCCACAAAAGACCAACGCAATGGTAATAACTAGAAAATTAAAATATGACACACCACTGCTGAGAATGGGTGGGGTCGACATTGGAATGTCAACAGAAATAAAAATCCTAGGGCTTACAATAGACAACAAGTTGACGTTCAACAGTCACACGACAAACGTATGTAGAAAAGCCCTAGGAATATACAAGAAACTCTCAAGAGCGGCGAAGATCAGTTGGGGACTCCACCCGGAAGTGATCCGCACTATATACATGGCGACGGTGGAGCCCGTAATTCTATATGCAGCGAGCGCCTGGGCGTCCGCTTCCGAAAAGCTTGGAGTGCAAAAACCATTGAACGCTGTGCAAAGAGGTTTTGCTCAAAAAATATGCAGAGCATACCGTACCGTATCCCTAAACTCGGCGCTAGTGCTGGCTGGAATTCTCCCACTTGACCTCAGAATTCAGGAGGCAGCTGCCCTGTATGAAGCAAGGCGAGGGGTGTCCCGGCCATCGCTGGCGCTAGAGGGAAGGGATGTAGAGCAAATGACTGCATATGTGAAAAACCCTCACCCGGCAGAACGTATACCCCTGGAGTTCGTATGCTTAATGGACCAAGAAGATTTAGATAAACACAGAAACCAGGCAGTCCAAATATATACAGACGGCAGCAAGATTGAGGGTAAAGTCGGAGCTGCATTGTCCTTGCGGAACAATGAAGCCGAGATAAAGACCCTCAAACTAAAGCTAGCCTCTTTCTGTACTGTCTACCAAGCAGAGCTCTTGGCAATATGCAGGGCTACCAGGGAAATTTTCAAGCGCCCCGAGAAAAGCTTCGGCATATACAGCGACTCTAGGTCAGCTCTGGAAGCAGTAACAAATCAAAGTTCTATCCATCCACTAGCCGTTGAGACCAGAGAAAACTTGAAAAATATCAAGCTCCAAAACAAGAATATATCGTTGTTCTGGATAAAAGCACATGCTGGTCTGGAAGGGAACGAACGTGCAGATCAACTCGCGAAAGAAGCTGCGCTGAAACTAAAGCGAAAACCTCACTATGACAAGTGCCCAACCTCATTTGTGAAGAAACAGATTCGTGAAGAATCACTTGGCAAATGGAATACAAGGTACAAAACAGGGGAAACCGCAAGCATTACTAAAATGTTCCTTCCAGATGCAATTCAGGCACACAGACTCATTACAAAAATCAAACCCATAGGCATTATGACACAAGTCCTGACAGGGCACGGTGGGTTTTCTGAGTATTTGACTAGGTTCAAATGCAAAGAAAACCCCTCGTGCAAAAACCCCTCGTGCATTTGTGAGCCAGAAACAAACGAAAATATATTACACGTTTTGTTCGAATGCCCCGTTTTTGGTCTAAAAAGATTCGAATATGAGCAACGGCTAAACACTAGGCTTATAGCAGAAGA